>CM036928.1:0-7500 GCA_020800305.1 Porphyrio hochstetteri
CTAACCCTAACCCTAACCCTAACCCTAACCCTAACCCTAACCCTAACCCTAACCCTAACCCTAACCCTAACCCTAACCCTAACCCTAACCCTAACCCTAACCCTAACCCTAACCCTAACCCTAACCCTAACCCTAACCCTAACCCTAACCCTAACCCTAACCCTAACCCTAACCCTAACCCTAACCCTAACCCTAACCCTAACCCTAACCCTAACCCTAACCCTAACCCTAACCCTAACCCTAACCCTAACCCTAACCCTAACCCTAACCCTAACCCTAACCCTAACCCTAACCCTAACCCTAACCCTAACCCTAACCCTAACCCTAACCCTAACCCTAACCCTAACCCTAACCCTAACCCTAACCCTAACCCTAACCCTAACCCTAACCCTAACCCTAACCCTAACCCTAACCCTAACCCTAACCCTAACCCTAACCCTAACCCTAACCCTAACCCTAACCCTAACCCTAACCCTAACCCTAACCCTAACCCTAACCCTAACCCTAACCCTAACCCTAACCCTAACCCTAACCCTAACCCTAACCCTAACCCTAACCCTAACCCTAACCCTAACCCTAACCCTAACCCTAACCCTAACCCTAACCCTAACCCTAACCCTAACCCTAACCCTAACCCTAACCCTAACCCTAACCCTAACCCTAACCCTAACCCTAACCCTAACCCTAACCCTAACCCTAACCCTAACCCTAACCCTAACCCTAACCCTAACCCTAACCCTAACCCTAACCCTAACCCTAACCCTAACCCTAACCCTAACCCTAACCCTAACCCTAACCCTAACCCTAACCCTAACCCTAACCCTAACCCTAACCCTAACCCTAACCCTAACCCTAACCCTAACCCTAACCCTAACCCTAACCCTAACCCTAACCCTAACCCTAACCCTAACCCTAACCCTAACCCTAACCCTAACCCTAACCCTAACCCTAACCCTAACCCTAACCCTAACCCTAACCCTAACCCTAACCCTAACCCTAACCCTAACCCTAACCCTAACCCTAACCCTAACCCTAACCCTAACCCTAACCCTAACCCTAACCCTAACCCTAACCCTAACCCTAACCCTAACCCTAACCCTAACCCTAACCCTAACCCTAACCCTAACCCTAACCCTAACCCTAACCCTAACCCTAACCCTAACCCTAACCCTAACCCTAACCCTAACCCTAACCCTAACCCTAACCCTAACCCTAACCCTAACCCTAACCCTAACCCTAACCCTAACCCTAACCCTAACCCTAACCCTAACCCTAACCCTAACCCTAACCCTAACCCTAACCCTAACCCTAACCCTAACCCTAACCCTAACCCTAACCCTAACCCTAACCCTAACCCTAACCCTAACCCTAACCCTAACCCTAACCCTAACCCTAACCCTAACCCTAACCCTAACCCTAACCCTAACCCTAACCCTAACCCTAACCCTAACCCTAACCCTAACCCTAACCCTAACCCTAACCCTAACCCTAACCCTAACCCTAACCCTAACCCTAACCCTAACCCTAACCCTAACCCTAACCCTAACCCTAACCCTAACCCTAACCCTAACCCTAACCCTAACCCTAACCCTAACCCTAACCCTAACCCTAACCCTAACCCTAACCCTAACCCTAACCCTAACCCTAACCCTAACCCTAACCCTAACCCTAACCCTAACCCTAACCCTAACCCTAACCCTAACCCTAACCCTAACCCTAACCCTAACCCTAACCCTAACCCTAACCCTAACCCTAACCCTAACCCTAACCCTAACCCTAACCCTAACCCTAACCCTAACCCTAACCCTAACCCTAACCCTAACCCTAACCCTAACCCTAACCCTAACCCTAACCCTAACCCTAACCCTAACCCTAACCCTAACCCTAACCCTAACCCTAACCCTAACCCTAACCCTAACCCTAACCCTAACCCTAACCCTAACCCTAACCCTAACCCTAACCCTAACCCTAACCCTAACCCTAACCCTAACCCTAACCCTAACCCTAACCCTAACCCTAACCCTAACCCTAACCCTAACCCTAACCCTAACCCTAACCCTAACCCTAACCCTAACCCTAACCCTAACCCTAACCCTAACCCTAACCCTAACCCTAACCCTAACCCTAACCCTAACCCTAACCCTAACCCTAACCCTAACCCTAACCCTAACCCTAACCCTAACCCTAACCCTAACCCTAACCCTAACCCTAACCCTAACCCTAACCCTAACCCTAACCCTAACCCTAACCCTAACCCTAACCCTAACCCTAACCCTAACCCTAACCCTAACCCTAACCCTAACCCTAACCCTAACCCTAACCCTAACCCTAACCCTAACCCTAACCCTAACCCTAACCCTAACCCTAACCCTAACCCTAACCCTAACCCTAACCCTAACCCTAACCCTAACCCTAACCCTAACCCTAACCCTAACCCTAACCCTAACCCTAACCCTAACCCTAACCCTAACCCTAACCCTAACCCTAACCCTAACCCTAACCCTAACCCTAACCCTAACCCTAACCCTAACCCTAACCCTAACCCTAACCCTAACCCTAACCCTAACCCTAACCCTAACCCTAACCCTAACCCTAACCCTAACCCTAACCCTAACCCTAACCCTAACCCTAACCCTAACCCTAACCCTAACCCTAACCCTAACCCTAACCCTAACCCTAACCCTAACCCTAACCCTAACCCTAACCCTAACCCTAACCCTAACCCTAACCCTAACCCTAACCCTAACCCTAACCCTAACCCTAACCCTAACCCTAACCCTAACCCTAACCCTAACCCTAACCCTAACCCTAACCCTAACCCTAACCCTAACCCTAACCCTAACCCTAACCCTAACCCTAACCCTAACCCTAACCCTAACCCTAACCCTAACCCTAACCCTAACCCTAACCCTAACCCTAACCCTAACCCTAACCCTAACCCTAACCCTAACCCTAACCCTAACCCTAACCCTAACCCTAACCCTAACCCTAACCCTAACCCTAACCCTAACCCTAACCCTAACCCTAACCCTAACCCTAACCCTAACCCTAACCCTAACCCTAACCCTAACCCTAACCCTAACCCTAACCCTAACCCTAACCCTAACCCTAACCCTAACCCTAACCCTAACCCTAACCCTAACCCTAACCCTAACCCTAACCCTAACCCTAACCCTAACCCTAACCCTAACCCTAACCCTAACCCTAACCCTAACCCTAACCCTAACCCTAACCCTAACCCTAACCCTAACCCTAACCCTAACCCTAACCCTAACCCTAACCCTAACCCTAACCCTAACCCTAACCCTAACCCTAACCCTAACCCTAACCCTAACCCTAACCCTAACCCTAACCCTAACCCTAACCCTAACCCTAACCCTAACCCTAACCCTAACCCTAACCCTAACCCTAACCCTAACCCTAACCCTAACCCTAACCCTAACCCTAACCCTAACCCTAACCCTAACCCTAACCCTAACCCTAACCCTAACCCTAACCCTAACCCTAACCCTAACCCTAACCCTAACCCTAACCCTAACCCTAACCCTAACCCTAACCCTAACCCTAACCCTAACCCTAACCCTAACCCTAACCCTAACCCTAACCCTAACCCTAACCCTAACCCTAACCCTAACCCTAACCCTAACCCTAACCCTAACCCTAACCCTAACCCTAACCCTAACCCTAACCCTAACCCTAACCCTAACCCTAACCCTAACCCTAACCCTAACCCTAACCCTAACCCTAACCCTAACCCTAACCCTAACCCTAACCCTAACCCTAACCCTAACCCTAACCCTAACCCTAACCCTAACCCTAACCCTAACCCTAACCCTAACCCTAACCCTAACCCTAACCCTAACCCTAACCCTAACCCTAACCCTAACCCTAACCCTAACCCTAACCCTAACCCTAACCCTAACCCTAACCCTAACCCTAACCCTAACCCTAACCCTAACCCTAACCCTAACCCTAACCCTAACCCTAACCCTAACCCTAACCCTAACCCTAACCCTAACCCTAACCCTAACCCTAACCCTAACCCTAACCCTAACCCTAACCCTAACCCTAACCCTAACCCTAACCCTAACCCTAACCCTAACCCTAACCCTAACCCTAACCCTAACCCTAACCCTAACCCTAACCCTAACCCTAACCCTAACCCTAACCCTAACCCTAACCCTAACCCTAACCCTAACCCTAACCCTAACCCTAACCCTAACCCTAACCCTAACCCTAACCCTAACCCTAACCCTAACCCTAACCCTAACCCTAACCCTAACCCTAACCCTAACCCTAACCCTAACCCTAACCCTAACCCTAACCCTAACCCTAACCCTAACCCTAACCCTAACCCTAACCCTAACCCTAACCCTAACCCTAACCCTAACCCTAACCCTAACCCTAACCCTAACCCTAACCCTAACCCTAACCCTAACCCTAACCCTAACCCTAACCCTAACCCTAACCCTAACCCTAACCCTAACCCTAACCCTAACCCTAACCCTAACCCTAACCCTAACCCTAACCCTAACCCTAACCCTAACCCTAACCCTAACCCTAACCCTAACCCTAACCCTAACCCTAACCCTAACCCTAACCCTAACCCTAACCCTAACCCTAACCCTAACCCTAACCCTAACCCTAACCCTAACCCTAACCCTAACCCTAACCCTAACCCTAACCCTAACCCTAACCCTAACCCTAACCCTAACCCTAACCCTAACCCTAACCCTAACCCTAACCCTAACCCTAACCCTAACCCTAACCCTAACCCTAACCCTAACCCTAACCCTAACCCTAACCCTAACCCTAACCCTAACCCTAACCCTAACCCTAACCCTAACCCTAACCCTAACCCTAACCCTAACCCTAACCCTAACCCTAACCCTAACCCTAACCCTAACCCTAACCCTAACCCTAACCCTAACCCTAACCCTAACCCTAACCCTAACCCTAACCCTAACCCTAACCCTAACCCTAACCCTAACCCTAACCCTAACCCTAACCCTAACCCTAACCCTAACCCTAACCCTAACCCTAACCCTAACCCTAACCCTAACCCTAACCCTAACCCTAACCCTAACCCTAACCCTAACCCTAACCCTAACCCTAACCCTAACCCTAACCCTAACCCTAACCCTAACCCTAACCCTAACCCTAACCCTAACCCTAACCCTAACCCTAACCCTAACCCTAACCCTAACCCTAACCCTAACCCTAACCCTAACCCTAACCCTAACCCTAACCCTAACCCTAACCCTAACCCTAACCCTAACCCTAACCCTAACCCTAACCCTAACCCTAACCCTAACCCTAACCCTAACCCTAACCCTAACCCTAACCCTAACCCTAACCCTAACCCTAACCCTAACCCTAACCCTAACCCTAACCCTAACCCTAACCCTAACCCTAACCCTAACCCTAACCCTAACCCTAACCCTAACCCTAACCCTAACCCTAACCCTAACCCTAACCCTAACCCTAACCCTAACCCTAACCCTAACCCTAACCCTAACCCTAACCCTAACCCTAACCCTAACCCTAACCCTAACCCTAACCCTAACCCTAACCCTAACCCTAACCCTAACCCTAACCCTAACCCTAACCCTAACCCTAACCCTAACCCTAACCCTAACCCTAACCCTAACCCTAACCCTAACCCTAACCCTAACCCTAACCCTAACCCTAACCCTAACCCTAACCCTAACCCTAACCCTAACCCTAACCCTAACCCTAACCCTAACCCTAACCCTAACCCTAACCCTAACCCTAACCCTAACCCTAACCCTAACCCTAACCCTAACCCTAACCCTAACCCTAACCCTAACCCTAACCCTAACCCTAACCCTAACCCTAACCCTAACCCTAACCCTAACCCTAACCCTAACCCTAACCCTAACCCTAACCCTAACCCTAACCCTAACCCTAACCCTAACCCTAACCCTAACCCTAACCCTAACCCTAACCCTAACCCTAACCCTAACCCTAACCCTAACCCTAACCCTAACCCTAACCCTAACCCTAACCCTAACCCTAACCCTAACCCTAACCCTAACCCTAACCCTAACCCTAACCCTAACCCTAACCCTAACCCTAACCCTAACCCTAACCCTAACCCTAACCCTAACCCTAACCCTAACCCTAACCCTAACCCTAACCCTAACCCTAACCCTAACCCTAACCCTAACCCTAACCCTAACCCTAACCCTAACCCTAACCCTAACCCTAACCCTAACCCTAACCCTAACCCTAACCCTAACCCTAACCCTAACCCTAACCCTAACCCTAACCCTAACCCTAACCCTAACCCTAACCCTAACCCTAACCCTAACCCTAACCCTAACCCTAACCCTAACCCTAACCCTAACCCTAACCCTAACCCTAACCCTAACCCTAACCCTAACCCTAACCCTAACCCTAACCCTAACCCTAACCCTAACCCTAACCCTAACCCTAACCCTAACCCTAACCCTAACCCTAACCCTAACCCTAACCCTAACCCTAACCCTAACCCTAACCCTAACCCTAACCCTAACCCTAACCCTAACCCTAACCCTAACCCTAACCCTAACCCTAACCCTAACCCTAACCCTAACCCTAACCCTAACCCTAACCCTAACCCTAACCCTAACCCTAACCCTAACCCTAACCCTAACCCTAACCCTAACCCTAACCCTAACCCTAACCCTAACCCTAACCCTAACCCTAACCCTAACCCTAACCCTAACCCTAACCCTAACCCTAACCCTAACCCTAACCCTAACCCTAACCCTAACCCTAACCCTAACCCTAACCCTAACCCTAACCCTAACCCTAACCCTAACCCTAACCCTAACCCTAACCCTAACCCTAACCCTAACCCTAACCCTAACCCTAACCCTAACCCTAACCCTAACCCTAACCCTAACCCTAACCCTAACCCTAACCCTAACCCTAACCCTAACCCTAACCCTAACCCTAACCCTAACCCTAACCCTAACCCTAACCCTAACCCTAACCCTAACCCTAACCCTAACCCTAACCCTAACCCTAACCCTAACCCTAACCCTAACCCTAACCCTAACCCTAACCCTAACCCTAACCCTAACCCTAACCCTAACCCTAACCCTAACCCTAACCCTAACCCTAACCCTAACCCTAACCCTAACCCTAACCCTAACCCTAACCCTAACCCTAACCCTAACCCTAACCCTAACCCTAACCCTAACCCTAACCCTAACCCTAACCCTAACCCTAACCCTAACCCTAACCCTAACCCTAACCCTAACCCTAACCCTAACCCTAACCCTAACCCTAACCCTAACCCTAACCCTAACCCTAACCCTAACCCTAACCCTAACCCTAACCCTAACCCTAACCCTAACCCTAACCCTAACCCTAACCCTAACCCTAACCCTAACCCTAACCCTAACCCTAACCCTAACCCTAACCCTAACCCTAACCCTAACCCTAACCCTAACCCTAACCCTAACCCTAACCCTAACCCTAACCCTAACC